>OZ000488.1:0-2500 GCA_963922655.1 Cardamine chenopodiifolia | reverse complement strand
TAGGGTTTAGGGTTTAGGGTTTAGGGTTTAGGGTTTAGGGTTTAGGGTTTAGGGTTTAGGGTTTAGGGTTTAGGGTTTAGGGTTTAGGGTTTAGGGTTTAGGGTTTAGGGTTTAGGGTTTAGGGTTTAGGGTTTAGGGTTTAGGGTTTAGGGTTTAGGGTTTAGGGTTTAGGGTTTAGGGTTTAGGGTTTAGGGTTTAGGGTTTAGGGTTTAGGGTTTAGGGTTTAGGGTTTAGGGTTTAGGGTTTAGGGTTTAGGGTTTAGGGTTTAGGGTTTAGGGTTTAGGGTTTAGGGTTTAGGGTTTAGGGTTTAGGGTTTAGGGTTTAGGGTTTAGGGTTTAGGGTTTAGGGTTTAGGGTTTAGGGTTTAGGGTTTAGGGTTTAGGGTTTAGGGTTTAGGGTTTAGGGTTTAGGGTTTAGGGTTTAGGGTTTAGGGTTTAGGGTTTAGGGTTTAGGGTTTAGGGTTTAGGGTTTAGGGTTTAGGGTTTAGGGTTTAGGGTTTAGGGTTTAGGGTTTAGGGTTTAGGGTTTAGGGTTTAGGGTTTAGGGTTTAGGGTTTAGGGTTTAGGGTTTAGGGTTTAGGGTTTAGGGTTTAGGGTTTAGGGTTTAGGGTTTAGGGTTTAGGGTTTAGGGTTTAGGGTTTAGGGTTTAGGGTTTAGGGTTTAGGGTTTAGGGTTTAGGGTTTAGGGTTTAGGGTTTAGGGTTTAGGGTTTAGGGTTTAGGGTTTAGGGTTTAGGGTTTAGGGTTTAGGGTTTAGGGTTTAGGGTTTAGGGTTTAGGGTTTAGGGTTTAGGGTTTAGGGTTTAGGGTTTAGGGTTTAGGGTTTAGGGTTTAGGGTTTAGGGTTTAGGGTTTAGGGTTTAGGGTTTAGGGTTTAGGGTTTAGGGTTTAGGGTTTAGGGTTTAGGGTTTAGGGTTTAGGGTTTAGGGTTTAGGGTTTAGGGTTTAGGGTTTAGGGTTTAGGGTTTAGGGTTTAGGGTTTAGGGTTTAGGGTTTAGGGTTTAGGGTTTAGGGTTTAGGGTTTAGGGTTTAGGGTTTAGGGTTTAGGGTTTAGGGTTTAGGGTTTAGGGTTTAGGGTTTAGGGTTTAGGGTTTAGGGTTTAGGGTTTAGGGTTTAGGGTTTAGGGTTTAGGGTTTAGGGTTTAGGGTTTAGGGTTTAGGGTTTAGGGTTTAGGGTTTAGGGTTTAGGGTTTAGGGTTTAGGGTTTAGGGTTTAGGGTTTAGGGTTTAGGGTTTAGGGTTTAGGGTTTAGGGTTTAGGGTTTAGGGTTTAGGGTTTAGGGTTTAGGGTTTAGGGTTTAGGGTTTAGGGTTTAGGGTTTAGGGTTTAGGGTTTAGGGTTTAGGGTTTAGGGTTTAGGGTTTAGGGTTTAGGGTTTAGGGTTTAGGGTTTAGGGTTTAGGGTTTAGGGTTTAGGGTTTAGGGTTTAGGGTTTAGGGTTTAGGGTTTAGGGTTTAGGGTTTAGGGTTTAGGGGTTTAGGGTTTAGGGTTTAGGGTTTAGGGATTTAGGGTTAGGTATTCAGGGTTTAGGGATTAGGTTAAGGGTTTAGGGTTAGGGATTATGGTTTAGGTTTAGGTCTTCGGGATTTAGGGTTATTAGGTTTAGGGTTTAGGTTAAGGTTTATGGGTTAGGTTTAGGGTAAGTTTAGGGTTTAGGGTTTAGGTTTTCGGGTTAGGGTTTAGGTTAGGTTTAGGTATTAAGGGTTTAGGGTTGAGGATTTAGGGTTTATGGGTTTAGGGTTTAGGGTTAGGGTTTAGGTTTAGGGTTAGGGTTTAGGGTAAAGGGTTTAGGTTTAGGGTTTGTGGGTTTAGTGGTTTTAGGTTTAGGGTTTAGGGTATAGGGATTTAGGGTTTAGGGTTTAGGTTTAGGGTTTTAGGGTTTAGGTTTAGGGTAGGGTTTAGGTTTAGGTTTAGGTTTAGGTTTAGGTTTAGTGTTTAGGGTTTTAGGTTTAGGGTTTAGGGGTTTAGGGTTTAGGGTTTAGGTTTAAGGGGTTTAGGGTTAGGGTTTAGGTTTTAGGGTTTAGGGGTTTGGGGTTGGGGGTTTAGGGTGGTTAGGGTGGGTTTAGGGTTGAGGTTTTGGGTGGTGGGTTTAGGGGTGCGGGGTTTGGGTGTTGGGTGGTGTGTTTGGGGGGTTGGGGGATAGGGTTTGGGGGTTTAGGGTTTAGGGTTTAGGGTTTAGGGGGTTAGGGTTTTAGGGTTTAGGGTTTAGGGTTTTGGTGTTTAGGGTTTAGGGTTTAGGGTTTAGGGATTAGGGTTTAGGGTTTTGGGTTTAGTGTTTAGAGTTTAGGGTTTAGGTTTAGGGTTTAGGGTTTAGGGTTTAGGGTTGTTTAGGGTTTAGGGTTTAGGGTTTAGGGTAGGGTTTAGGGTTTAGGGTTTAGGTTAGGGTTTAGGGTTTAGGGTTTAGGGTTTAGGGTTTAGGGTTTAGGTTTGTAGGGTTTAGGGGTTTAGGGTTAGGGTTTAGGGTTTAGGGTTTAGGGTTTAGGGTTGTGTTTAGGGTTTTATTTCGGGTCTTA